>CAHIKZ030004180.1:1232500-1267500 GCA_903632075.3 Acanthosepion pharaonis | reverse complement strand
TTTTCTTTAAAAGATAATACTAAACTTTAGAACCAAAGAAAGTATACAAAATAAATATATTAAAATAAACAAATTCCAAATCTAATCTATGAATAAATATTGAGCCTAAAAAAAAAAAAAAAAAAAGATTTATCCTTTCCCTGTAAGCCACCAACAGTCTCTTTCTCTCTTTTATATAATGGACTCTCCCGTCAGTTTCAACGTATGAGGATCTGACAGCTTATTGATTCAGTTATGAAAGTTTGTGCAATAACTCATATATATATATATATATATATATTATAATAAAAAGAAAGAACAATAAGATATATAATCTGGTGTTCTTATTGATATTTTTATTTTTACAAAACAGTGCTCAATGTAAATTTACAGAGCATAAATATTGAGAGAGAGGCTACACAAAGACTACCAAATATGCTGATGATACCTTGACATGTAACTACCAGTGATGATGCAGTATTGATTCCACACTCTTTATGTTTACAAACACTATCTTTGATATTAACACACTTCTCCTATAAATATAGTCAATTTTAAACAACATATATATAAGGGTTGGCTGAAAAATTCATAGGCTATGAATGAATGATCCTGGACCTGTGAAACATTGTAGTCATTAATTTCAATTTTTTTTATTAATAACTGCATTGTTTCTTTCCAGTTAAAGAAGACTTCAAAAGTAAATACTAGCAACTTCTCTTGAAAATGGACAAAATTTGGCATCATGGCATTATCAAATATTCCAATGTTATCAACACTGTAAAAGTGGGATATTGAATTTAGGAGGGAGAGGGATAGTCCTGAAAATGACCCAATGTCTGGATATCCTACAACTGCCATCATTGGGGAAAACATTCATCATATTCTTCAGGGAAGAGATGACAGACAATTGACTATAAATAAAATAGCCAATGTTATTAGCATATCCCATGAGAGAGTTGAGAATATTCTGCACAATAAACTTGGCAAAGATTTCTGTTTGGTGGGGACCATGCTTTCTGACACCTGATCAAATGCGCACCAAGCTGATCACATCACAGGAAAATTGGACATTGTTCAATACAGATCCAATTGGTTTCCTTGCATGTTTTCTAACTCAGAGTGAGGTTTTAGTTCATTACTTTGAGCCAGAGATAAATAAAAAATCCCTACAGTGGAAACACTCCATCAGACATGCTCCAAAGAAGGCCAAGGTCTTTCTATATGTAGGGAAGATGACAGTTTCAGTTTTTTTGGATGCAAAAGGTACTGTCTTCAAAAGAGCCAGCCATTAAATGAGAGTATTTGCTGAGGCAGTTGCAAAAGGCTATCAAAACCAAATGGTCAAAAAAACTGATGAAAGGAGTTTCATTTCATCAGGATATCATCTCCAAAATGAAAAAACATGGTTGAGACTAGTATCAAAGTGATGATGATATCATATCTGCTGCTGATGACTTTTTTGAACAAGATCCAAGCACTGCAATATCAATGAAAGAATTGATGTGAACTGAAAGGGGAAATATGTTGAAAAATAAACTTCATTTGGTCACATTCTATGAGAGTATTTTGATCAGCCTATGAACTTTTTAGCTGACCCTCATATATATACGCACACACTAAAATAAGAAACTCACATTCACAGAAACATGATAACATACTGTTTACTTGTATGAAAACAATAATTAAATCATATTTTGTACAGAAATGCGTGAATCGGAACAGAACTTTATTACATAGATAGATATATATATATATATATATATATATATATATATATATATATATATATATACACCCAAGATCAGTCAAAAGCCCTGGAATTTTTTAATGTTTGCAATTATTTGAATACTTACAATCAAAATTTTTGTTTCATAAAGTTTGTCCTTTATCTGAAGAGATGAATGAACAAAATTTGAAGAAAATTCTTTGATTCCTACAAAACTAATGTTTTTGCAAATTTCATATAAATTTTATCTCAGAGAATCGCTTCTAAATCAGATTCCATAATAATATTGTTTGCTCAAACATTATCAGAACTGTAAAATAAATCATGACTAATTACCAGTAACATTTGTCAGTACCAGTTGATCCATTACACTTAACTATACTTCAACACACTGCTCTCATTAACCAATTGGGGTCAACAGAATAAAGAGAGAAAACTGAAAGGAAATACCAGTAATGGTAAAACACTAACCTGAGAAATATAATATTGAGATTTCAGAGAAACATTTTTATCATATGAAACAGTGAAAAGAGAATGGCTAGTGAAGGGTGAGTGTGTTCATATGTGCTGAGTGCATTCAGTAATGCAGCTTAGTATTGGCAGATATGACATTGATTGTACTGTCCGAGTTTTATATTTTTTCAACTATAGTGGTAGTATGCTTTTTATAAATGTTTCCCGCCTTGGTTTCTCTTGCAAATTTTGCTTACTGTGATCATGTAAGATATTTATGCTATTATTGTTTCTTGCTTTATAATCACTCACACTGTTAGCTTGATTTTTATATACAGTAATGTTCTCTGCTTTAGCCAAAGTTCTATATACTTAAAAATTTACTTAATGCTTAAAGACATGAAAATCTTTTTCCTGAATATGCCCTGTTAAAATAAAGGTGCATCTAATAAGCCCATGCATTTTTGATATCTTCAAATAGTGTGTGTACATATAACTGCAAAAAGTTAAAAGATACACAAATGCACTCCCAGTTATTGGTAATTTTATGATGACAATGCTAGACTTTTACAAGCTGACAAAACGTGTGGGATGAAATGATAACTGAAAAAAAATATATTTAAAGTCTCACAAATAATAGAAAGAATGAAACAAATGTCAATTTTTCAACCATTTTTGAAGACAATGTAAACTAGTTAAATATCAAAATGATTTTTGGGGGTCAACTGATATTTATAATAATTCTTGCATACAACAGCAGAAAAAAAATGACTTTCTTTTTGTTGCTCCTTAATCTTTAAGAAACTTTCAGTTATTCTTAAATCACTTTGTAAATTCGGAATTGAAAAAACATTGTGAAAAATTTTAAAACAAGAATATAAGCAACAAACCAAAAAATTTGCATAATCTCAAAACAAGTAAGAAAAATGCAAAGCGAATATATTTTATCAGTCTGAAATGATATTTTGGATTTTAGACAAAGTAAAAATGTAAAATAGTTGATATATAACGCTAATATAGATAGTATATGAAGTAATACTGATTTGAAATACAGTTTATCATGATCATCTGGAGATGAGTCTTTTGGTGAAATTCATACTTTGATTGAGAATATACACGGACAGATTTTATTCTGCAAATCAATGTTTTTATAATAAAATTGGTATTATCCAACTGATGTTGATAAAATTTCAGAATATATAACAGTTGAAACTCATAACATATAATGCTCATTATAAATATTATTAGTTGATTAATAGCAAATTTATTATAAAAATATTGACTTGCCTAATAAAATCTGACAGTGTAATCCTATTATCACCTGTTTTCTTTCTAAGAACAATTACAGGTAAATAAATGTCCGGTACTAGAGACTTTTATCAAACTTATTGTTTAACATAGTCCACCTAATTACATGTATTGGTCTGCTGTCACTTATAAACATCCTGAGTCAATTCAATATAAGATATTTGGAACTATAATTTCAACAGGTAGGCTTCCCTGGTTCATTTCTTTAACAAACACATTCAACAGCTTCCTATGTAAAACAGTCAATCTGAGATCAGGATTCAAAAAGTATCGATTCAAATTTTAATAAAACTTAATTTATTTAATTAAAGTCTAAAAGCTTCATAAAGTTAACGGGTTTTGTTCAAAACCTCTAGAATGTTAGTGTATGCAATAGAGGTTACATGTTGTAGATTAGAAAGAGATACTATATAAAACAAAGATAAAAATACATTTCTGAAAGAACAGCTGAGTTCTTGACTGCAAATATTTTAGCAGGTCTCTAGTACTATTAGATCAACATTAGTTTTCAAAGATATCTTTAATTTAAATAGAGAATTTAACTCTAATTAAAGAAGTAACTGAAAACATTTATAAAAATCCAAATGCTGACTTTAGTTTTATTGTGATTTCATGCAAGAAAACAAATCTAGGACAGAAAATTACAGACAAAATATTAAGGCTAAAAAACACGAGTAAAAATCTGCTCAGGAAGAAATCAAAAGAAGAAAGTTCAGTTGTGATGTCAATAAAATTCTCTGATCATTTCCTTCTTTCAGTAAAAGAATAGAAGAAAAGAATAAAGAGAAAACTCTTGCAATGTTATTGGCTGAGAACACCTTGAAACGGCATCCAGCAGCAAATCATGAAAACAAGATCACTGCTGCTGACTTTGTTATTTTCTATTTCTGAACAGTTTAGGAAACAAGAAAAATTGTTTTCTTTTATTTGATTCTTGAATAGCAAATGATGATGACAATTTTATTTTTTTTTCTTTTCCACCAGTTTAATTCATTTATAGTTTAATTCTAAAATGAACATAGAAACTGTCAGTGCTATGTTTTAGTGCACCATTTAGATGTAATCCTTTGTCTAATCTTTAACTTAAAATATCAAATATATAAACAATGAGAATGCAGTTTTTAGATATTCTGATGGAAAGATTTTTTTTTCTAACCATTGCTTGACAATATAATTTTTCATCTTAAGTTGGTTACACTTTTAATATTAGAAAAAAATGATCATAAGTATGAGTCTATCTAAGGCTTTAATATTTTACAATATTCATCAATAAACATGCAAACAAAATCACTTTTATTCTTAATTAATCAATACACTTTTAAGTTTTCATTCAGTTGCATTTACTAACTTCTATTAATTTTAAGTGAAACCTTTTAATTTATTGAAACTGGAGTATGTTAATCTATTTCTTTGTTGTCTAGTCCAAGGTTCCTTGGTAAGTTTGCAAAATTTCCTGTCCAATTTCATTCAACAATCCTTTATTTGAGGCTATGACAATCTTTCTACAAACTATTCTTATTTCTTGCAACTCACAAGCCAAGAAACTGGTGATTTTTTTTTTTTTAAATGCCTCACCTCAGAATTGAACTTAAACAAGTGTGAACTAGAAGAAAATGTTGCAAGATCAACTCCCTAAGGACATTGGACATGTGAATAAAAAAAAGCAGAAAAATCAAATTATGCAGTCGGGAAAGGTTAAAGAATAAATTGTTTAAAACATGGTAACAAAAACAAGAATGAGAATGCTTATGTCAATAAGGTCGAACACAGCAACACATGCTTGAGTTTTAACTAAGAAAATAAGGAATAAGTTTCTTAGACATTATTTACATTGTCCTCATCTTTGTCGCCATATTTATTACAATGTTTTGGCCATTGTACACTCCGGCTTTCTTCAGGTAGTTGGAATGTTGAACTGAACCCTTTATTTTGCTCACTGGGGTAGACTGTTCTAGTTCCACATGCCATGTTTAATGGATGTCAGTTATCAGTTATCCCCTGCTTAATTCCCCTCTGAAAGTTCTCCACTGCCTTAACCAGGTATTGAACTCACACTCTTTGGGTCCTGCCACTGGATCTAACTAATGCCTTTACTCACTGTGCCATGTGTCCAACTACCTGAAGAAGGCTGGAGCGTACAATGGCCGAAACATTGTAATAAATATGCCAACAAAGATGAGGACAACAGTCCGAATAATGTAAATAATGTAAATAATACCTCATCTCAGAAATGTAGACAGATACTGAAGTTTCTTAGAGTTACTAATGGCATGATGAAAAGCTACAGAAAAACATACAAAAAAAAAAAAAAAAATCAACAATCTCTTACTTTTCCTTAATTAGGCATGAAATTAAAAATCTTATGTTGGAAACTTTCAAATCCAAAACATTAGCTACAGATATCAAATAACAATGTTTAGAGAACCAGAAAGTGAAACAAGTTTGACATATATCAGTAAGAGCAACTGACATAAATTGTCAGTGGTATGTCAACAAGTAAAAACAGATAGGGAGGTAGCAATGGAATCATGTCGGAATCAGTGGGAAGAAAAAAAAAAACAGTAAGTATTTCCTGAAAATACATGAATAATGTCAGCAGATGCTTCAAAACAGAAAAAGTATCAAGGATGTTATCTCTTTATTTTTTCTTTCAGACTTGCTGTTTGGTACAATCGTTTACCATGTCTTTCGCCTAACACTTTCGGTAATGTAAATTTTTCTTTGTAAGTTGTTGAACATAATGAATTAAGTAGTAGTAATAATAATAATTCTTTTCAGAAAAAAACAAAAAAAAAACAGTTTGTTCCACTTTGAAAGAAAATTGTCCTAATATGATGGCTGTCAACTAATTAAACAAGTAGGATCATCACCAACAAGTTTGATCCATGGTTTTAGCTCTTGTAAGAACCATAGTGACTTGCAAAGTTGTTTTGTACAGGGCCTGGCCTGTTTTGTAAATTCTATTTATTTGCTCATAGGCTTTAATGTGATGAATGAGTCTGGAGTGGTTTTTGTAGGTCTCGACACCCCACAATATTAACGTGTGTGTGTGTGTGTATATATACATATGTTCATGTGAAAGACAATCATTGGTAATTGGGTCTTATTAAGATCAATGGTTCCCTTAATAGCAGGAAAACTGAGAAATTTGTGAGAGAACATCTTGAATTTGGTTAAACACATTGTTGGCTGTATGACCTATGGTGCTGCTATGATCGTGAAGCTTGGAAAAGAAAATAAGACCTGATGACATACATCTGACAGTGATAGACATTCTTTATCAAAAAAATATTGAAAATATTGTCTCAACCAATGAAACAGATAATAAAAGGGAAGAGATTATTAGAACAGACAATAGTGATAATGAAATAAGCCAAGAAGACATTTTTTCAAACAGATTTGGCTCACAAGAATGCTTGTTTCCCCCAGCCCAAACCTGAATTTAACAAAGTCTTAAATAAGGTAAGAAAAATTTCCAAACTTTTCCAAAAATCACTTAAAAAAAAAAATGAAATCTTGTAAGATTTTGTACAAGCGAACTTCATTAACAGAGAGAATAAACTTATACTTGATTGTAGAATTAGGTGAAATAGCATGTTCCATATGATGGAGTTTTTTAAAATTAAAAATACTCTACAAGCAGTACATTCCACAGAAGCTGTAGCCAACGATGAATGGAAAACTCTCAATTTACTTTATGAAATTCTACATCCAGTAGAGATTATTTTGAAGGCTATTTGCACTGATGATACAGATTTACTCAAAATGGAATATTCTATAGAATTTTTATCAGATAAATTTAATATCATCGGCAACCCTTTGACTCTAAATCTCTGTGAAAGACTTATGCATCAGTATAACAAGAGAAGAAATATCGAAACCTTGACTCTCTTAAGTTATTTACATAATCCAAAGAAGTTTAAAGACGAATCAATCTCTGAACCTTTTCTTTTTCTAACAAAACTTTTAAAGAAGTATGCTGAACAAGCATATAAGAGATTATTTCCTGGACATCACAAGGAGAACACAAAATAATTATGTGTAGAAAATGAAATAGAACAAGTGTTACTTTTGTTCCATCTACTTCCAAAGCTAATAATGAACTCATGCATGAATATACTAGCACAATGAAGAAAATGAATGAAGAGCCCAAGATAGTAATGAACTTGAAATCTCCAAAAAATTCAAATATTTTGAAGCAACTTCAAACAGAAGCAAAAATCTTGAGAGGATATATAGAGCATTGCTTACAATCAAAGCAATTAGTGTCCAGTTGGAAAGAGTTTAATTACCAGACTTTTCAACACAAAAATTAGAACAGGTTTGTCCGGTAAAACACTCATTGTGTTTTTTAAATATCATTTCCAAATGTGAAAATGAATGAAATGTGAAAGTGAATCATCAAGCAAATAATTAAACCTGATTGATTCTTAGAAATACAATGACTAATGATTTAAGTAAGTAAATTCTGAATTTATCTTTCATTTCTTTTAGGATCTGTTTTTCAAGAGACTTCATCCATACATATCAATTCATTAAGAAAAAAAGTCAGGGGCCACTGCTCTAAGTCCACCAAAACCGGTTTTAGCCGGTTTTGAGAATGACTAACACTTAAACTCGGTTTTGAGAATTATCGTTTTTTTGCAAACCCTAATACACACACACACACACACACACACACACAATGGGTACCGAAAATTTCTCACTATGGCCAAAAAGAAATTGATGTATGGTAATTTGGTCAGATTTTCCTAAGTAGGCCAGTTCAAGGAATTTTCACAACCCCCTCACTTTAAATATATGATTTAATGTTCTAAATGAGTATGCACTCATTTCTAGTTTTTAAATATTTATACCATTAAAACTCCATTAGTAATTATTATGTGAATGGCAAAAATCACCACAATAACAAGGGTGTCTCAGTATGGAGTACTGGTTAATGAGCTAGTCTTGATAACCATGACTAGTGTGCAGTAAGTTTGATCCTCACTGGGTGCCCCATACATGAGGTCTGTTACAAAACTAAGTAATTAACCATTAATATGCTAATGACAATATACAAAATTTGGATTATGTAAATTTTGTATAATGTGTAAATTGAAATAATTGAGAACACAGATTCAGATATTAAAAAAAAAGTATATTTTCCAAAATTTTGAACACATGTTCAACTTAAAAAATAGGGAGAAGCTTCTTCACTAAAACCATTTTTAGTTTCAATGAGGGACTCAGTGTAAATTCAGAAATGACTAAAATTCCTGTACAAGTGGTTTTCTTTTATGCTGGCCATCATGCTCATTATGGTTGCCTTCAACATTGATAATGCAAGGCCACTAATTGGTCTCTACTTCAATGTTACCCCAAGTATAATAGTCCAAAGGATTCACATCAGGTGAGCTAGAAGGCCATATGTTAGGAGTGATATGATCATAAAAAATTTCAGTCAGACACTCCTGAACCATGTGTAAAGGAGCATAGTGC
Organism: Acanthosepion pharaonis; assembly: GCA_903632075.3. Lineage (NCBI taxonomy): Eukaryota > Metazoa > Mollusca > Cephalopoda > Sepiida > Sepiidae > Acanthosepion > Acanthosepion pharaonis. Next base: position 1,258,550 of record CAHIKZ030004180.1, on the reverse strand, counting down.
TATTGGGAAAAGTATAGCCTCACCTGAGTCATCCCTGCAATCCATAGTCAAATCATGTCTATAACTTCAATGTCGGTAGTGACACTGACCATGATACCTTGTGATAAGAAGTGGGACAATGTGACATGGCCTTCATTGCTCACAATCCTTAAGACCATCAGAAAAGATGTGAACTAGGTGTGCATCACCATGGATATTTCCATGGAGTTCATAGAGTCACCTGTGCTCCAACAACACACTTTCTTGTTCTGATCAAAAGGGTTCTTCAGGATGCTTGAGTTTGTCCCACAATTGCTTCATGGTTCTCCCAGGTCTTCTGAGACATGAAATTCCATCTCTTCATCACTTATAACTTGTACCTGATGCCTGTGCACTACACATCTGATATCAAACTTTGCTATCTTGAACTGCTTGGAGATGACTCTCAATTTGCTGGGATTGTGGTTGATCAAGTTCTGGATTTGTTGTACAAACTCAGTAATCCTTATGATTTCTGAACTTAGAATGTTTCTTTCTCATGACTATAAATGACACATCTGAAGCAAAGACCTCCAGTTCATTGTTCATGATCTTTAACACAAAGCACATGTCCACTCTTGAGAAGTTTACTATGTCTGCTTCACCAATTAGTGGCCAGTACCACAAACAATGTATGCCATGTGTCAGATTGGAATTTGTTGTGTTAATGCTCTCAGTACATCTGGAAGAGAAATTTGCAAATGACCCATGGCATGCAACTGCTAAGAGGCATCAAGATATATATTGTATAAGACTTTTTTCTAGAATCTAGATTACAACTCTTTTTAGCTAAAAGAAGATTCTTCTAAGAATATGGTTCATTCCCTTCAAGAGCTTGAGAATGAACAGTAAAAGACACAATGATCAGCTGCGTAGCCATTTGTATTTGGCCTTAATCCTATGCTAATAAAAACCCTCCTAGAGGACAACCACTTACAATCTCTTGTATTTTGTTGTACTAAGCAAGTGCTCAACTGAAAATGAGATAACTAATAATCTCTAAATTAGTGCCGAATTGCTAGAAGCAATTAACAAAGGAGATGAGGTGGTGCCAGCAATTATCTTGAGCAATTTGTCTATCTGAGGATGAAATTATTGCCTATCTACACAGATTAAAAGCTCCTCCTACAAATACTGAGAGACAATTTGAATTGTAGAGAAAAGCTCAGAAAATTTAAATGCTGACATCAGGTTTCAGTCGTAAGTAGATATAGATATGGCAGATTGATTTTCTGTTCAATTCATTGCATTACCAACTGACAATTCAAATAAACATGCCTAACATTTTAACTCCATATATTATATTGCCAATCAATTTTCATCTCCCTATATATTATATTCACAATGAATTACTCACCCAAACAAATCACTTTGCATAAAGACTTTCTAATGCTATTTCAAGGATCTCATCTGCTTCAACTTTGTATAAGTTTTTTTTTTAAGCTAAGTTTTTACTGTTACAATTACTTTCCTTAAATATTTGTTTTTTGTTACCTAATAGGATGAATATGGTCTCTCTCTTCTAATAAGATAAACAAAAAAGAGAGAGAAACAAGAGAAAGAAACAAAAAAGAGAGAGAAACAAGAGAAAGAAACAAAAAAGAGAGAGAAACAAGAGAAAGAAACAAAAAAGAGAAACAAGAGAAAGAAACAAAAAAGAGAGAGAAACAAGAGAAAAGAAACAAAAAAGAGAGAAAACAAGAAAAGAAACAAAAGAGAGAAACAAGAGAAAGAAACAAAAAAGAGAGAAAACAAGAGAAAGAAACAAAAAGAGAGAAAACAAGAGAAAGAAACAAAAAGAGAGAGAAACAAGAAAAGAAACAAAAAAGAGAGAAACAAGAGAAAGAAACAAAAAAGAGAGAGAAACAAGAGAAAGAAACAAAAAAGAGAGAGAAACAAGAGAAAGAAACAAAAAAGAGAGAGAAACAAGAGAAAGAAACAAAAAAGAGAGAGAAACAAGAGAAAGAAACAAAAAAGAGAAAGAAACAAAAAAGAGAGAGAAACAAGAGAAAGAAACAAAAAGAGAAGAACAAGAGAAAGAAAACAAAAGAGAGAAACAAGAGAAAGAAACAAAAAAAAGAGAGAGAAACAAGAGAAAGAAAACAAAAAGAGAAAGAAACAAAAAAGAGAGAGAAACAAGAGAAAGAAACAAAAAAGAGAGAGAAACAAGAGAAAGAAACAAATAAAAGAGAGAGAAACAAGAGAAAGAAATAAATAAAAGAGAGAGAAACAAGAGAAAGAAATAAATAAAAGAGAGAGAAACAAGAGAAAGAAGTAAAAAAGAGAGAGAAACAAGAGAAAGAAGTAAATAAAAGAGAGAAACAAGAGAAAGAAATAAAAAAAGAGAGAAATAAAGAAAGAAGTAAATAAAAGAGAAAACAAGAGAAAAGTAAATAAAAGAGAGAGAAACAAGAGAAAGAAGTAAAAAAAGAGAGAGAAACAAGAGAAAAGTAAAAAGAGAGAAACAAGAGAAAAGAAGTAAAAAGAGAGAGAAACAAGAAAAAAGTAAAAAAAGAGAGAAACAAGAGAAAGAAGTAAAAAAGAGAGAGAAACAAGAGAAAGAAGTAAAAAAGAGAGAGAAACAAGAGAAAGAAGTAAAAAAGAGAGAGAAACAAGAGAAAGAAGTAAATAAAAGAGAGAGAAACAAGAGAAAGAAGTAAATAAAAGAGAGAGAAACAAGAGAAAGAAGTAAATAAAAGAGAGAGAAACAAGAGAAAGAAATAAATAAAAAGAGAGAAAGAGAAAGAAATAAATAAAAGAGAGAGAAACAAGAGAAAGAAGTAAATAAAAGAGAAAACAAGAGAAAAGAAGTAAAAAGAGAGAGAAAACAAGAAAAAGAAGTAAATAAAAGAGAGAAAACAAGAGAAAGAAGTAAATAAAAGAGAGAAACAAGAGAAAAGAAAAAAAAAAGAGAAAACAAGAGAAAAAGTAAATAAAAGAGAGAGAAACAAGAGAAAGAAGTAAATAAAAGAGAGAGAAACAAGAGAAAGAAGTAAAAAAGAGAGAGAAACAAGAAGTAAATAAAAGAGAGAGAAACAAGAGAAAGAAGTAAAAAAGAGAGAGAAACAAGAGAAAGAAGTAAATAAAAGAGAGAGAAACAAGAGAAAGAAGTAAATAAAAGAGAGAGAAACAAGAGAAAGAAGTAAATAAAAGAGAGAGAAACAAGAGAAAGAAGTAAAAAAGAGAGAAATAAAAAAGAGAGAGAAATAAAAAAAAGAGAGAGAAAAATAAAAAAAAGTTGCATTGTTTCACACATAAAAAGATGTCACTCAAATACTTTCTCTAGATATTATATGTCATTCCAACTGGGTAACTTTGGTAATATCAAATTTCAAACAGTTCAACACAAGTTAATTAAAAAAAGAAACCTCATTTAACATCATTGAAGGAATACAGATCACATTAAAATCAAATGTTCAAATGACATGATTTTTGTATTCGGGGAAATCAGCCCAAATCCATGTATATAATAGGTTATGAACTTAAAAAAAAAAAAAAAAAGGGGTGAGAGAGAAAATTATAAAATTGTTTGATGAATTGGAAATATATATAATGTACTCACTGCCTGCAAAGAAAACTAAGTAAAAGCAGCATAACTTTTTAGGTTCTTCACTCTTATGTTTATTTCATGTCAAATCTTGTCATGAATGGGGGAATTTTTTTTTTTCAAACAAGAAAAGTAGTTGGAAATTGCAAATCCTTAAATTGAATTTTATTCATTTTAATGTACTCACAAAACTGGTTTAAAACTTTGGAATTTTCCTATCACATTTTGGAGTAATTTTTAATGACACAGAAGAAAAATCACTAAATGGATTTGTCAAATGTTTCTTACCTGTAAAGAGAAAGAAAAAAAGAAGTAAGCAAAGGAACAAATGTGGTTTGTTAAGCATTCATATTAATAGACATTTCACAGTAAAAAGAAAGAATTTTGAGATTCCAATCACTATCAAGTATACTGAACAAAAAGGGAAAATATTGATAAAGATGTAGTCACTTGGAATTAGAAGATATCAATATTTTTGCTTGATAAGAATTATGTATATGACTGGGAATTCAATATGACTGTTCTAGGTGATTCAAAATGACAATATCAGATAGTAACAAAGTGAAATCACAGAAAGTGACTACAGGGCAATACAAAGTTATGAGTATCTTATCAAATTCTTATAGACAGTTAATTTTTTTTACTGCCTTGCAAATAAATTCTATTCATACCAATGAACAAAAACATCATTCCTTCTGAAAACAAAAACTGAAGCTTAGCAAGAATCACAATTCTAGTTGCTGTGTTTAAAGAGCTTAATGATGAATGAAGGCAAAGGGAAAATTCTATCCTTGTTTTATTAACAACAAAGTTTATTAATATTTAGGTGATGATAAAACAAAGATCCTACCAGTATTAAGATGTACATCAAATTTCAATGTAGTTCATTGAAATTAATGATACTTCTCACTTTAAAAAAAAAAATTTTAATCAGGCTGTAGAATCATCACTCTAAAAATTTTGTAACTAAATATAATAATTATTTACACTATTTATATTCAGACTATTGTCCTCATCTTTGTTGTTGTTATCACAATGTTTCAGTTGTTATACTTTCCACCTGTATATACTATATGTGCTGATGGAAATGATGGTGTCACTTGTAGCCATTTTTATTGGCTGGTTCTGGGCACTCATTGGCTGAGCACTGGCTGGGTCAGGTGCATAAAAGCATGGTATGCTACGCTCATTCAACGGTAGTTCACTTTTCACTTCTGACAGGAATTAACATATTGGAGACCAAGACACAGAGAGAAGCATGGATTTGATTTGCCTAGTGAAGCTATTGGACTCACACTATCTTTCCCCACACTTCTGTTCCTGTGTGTGCATCTAACCAATTTTTGTACAATATCTCATCTAGTTCTTATTTTTAATACTGCTCAATTATTGCTCGCCTATTTCCACTGAAAGTACACACTGCAGGGATTGAATTCACAATTACTATGTCACCAACACTTTAATCCCATTGGACAATTCTCTGTGGTGAACTTAGAGCCTTAAACCTAAAATGCCAGCTGATTAGTGCTGCTTCTGCCTGTCATGTTTGACTGCTGTTTGAAGACTTGTTGTCATTTGTCTTTCTTTATTAGCAGCTCACATATTGTATTTATTTCTATGATGGGCCTACAAAGGATGTTTGCATAACCTAGCATAGCTCAGCAGTACTAAAAATAAGAACTAGACAAAATATCCCTAGATATGGACAGTAGAATGAGAACAGTCTACCCCTGTAGATTATATAAAGGGTTCAGTTCAGATTCCTATGTTACTCAGATTGACATACACCTGATGAAGCCCAAAGAGCACAATGGTTGAAACATGATAACAAGAAAGATGAGGAGAATAGTCCAAATGTAAATAATGTAGAGACTGATAACTCCACATCCCAGAAATTAAATTATTTTACTTTTAAATGTTTATTGAAAAATAAAAACTTATTTCCCAATCAGTTTATAATTGATGTCTATACAAAGTTGTGCTTTATTCTTTGTGAATATTTGCAGTTTTGTACTTTTTCAAAAATTCTTTTTTTTTTTAAATTCATTTACATGTTACAATTCAAAAAGTGGGAAAGCTGACTATAGTAAAAGCTAATTCAATAAACAATGAAAAAATGAGTTATTATTTATAGCGAGTCATAAGGGAAAACTCTCATGTCTTGTTTGTCCAAAATTTTAATATATTTAAAAAAAAAAACATAAAAATTGAAATAGAAGAAAAACTGAAAGTAGTGCTTCAATTCAGAGTTATAAAAAGTATATGTAAGTAAGAAAAGGGAAAAAATCAAAAGAAGACAAAGTATATTCCTTAAAATATGGGAAAACATTCTAGTATTTAAAGAAAGAAAAAAAAATTTTTTTTTTTTTTTTTATATGGGGAAGAAATTGTTAGCTTTTTTCCCAAATATTTGCAAGTGGTCTTGGTAATAAAAATATCAAAAGAAAACTCAATAAAATCACTGTGTATATGAAATATACCAAAGGGCTATCTTGTAATGTAATTAAAGACATTGTATTTTTTCTTTAGTCTTCGGATATGTGTGATGTTGCAAAATTAAGTATTTATTAGAGAAACTGATAAGTTTAATATATTTGAAGTTGTCAGACTTGAATCCTTTCATGGAAATCAAAATTATGTTACAAAGATCAGACATAAAAAAAAAAAAAAAAATAAGTAAAATCATCCCTAGAAAATTTAAAACTAAATTCTAGCAAACTCATTATTATTTGTATTGACTGAGCACTATCAATGAGAGGCAAAATTGTTGGCCCCTCAACTTTGCTGGAAAAATCTTTTTAAAGTTGCCCTAAAAAGAGTCACTATATAGAAAAAATAAGTTTACATTTTATCAGTTTTGAAATGTATGAATAAAATCAGAACAAGAGCATTGAACAGATGAAAATTCAGAGAATATTATGAAATGATCCATTTGGAAAACAAATACAAATTAATTTAAGTCTGTTTATACATCTAAAATAGCAGAATGAATAAGTTGATGACAGAAATTTGGAAATAAATATCAGGCAACTGCAAGTGTCATTTAAAATCTGCTTTCAAGATTCTGTTGAAGACGAGGACTGCTAGCTTTTATAAATTCATTTTTACTTGATAAGAAAAATATCAAAGATACTGAGGTAACCTACAAATGGAACCTGTTAACTTAAAAAAAATCATGATTGTAAATTATATCTGATTAGCTTCCCTCAACCCAAATGCTTCAGCAATTTCTGATCATTAACCAGCAAACATTTTCCAGAAGTAAGAAAATTTTTTCAGAACTATATATATTTTGGAATGATGTACATATGTGAACAAGCAATTTATCTGTGAAATTGAATAAAACAAAATGAGATTAACTGGTTACATTTTTAAAAAATTATCTGCTGCTCTCAGTAATTAATTTCATTCCAAACATTTAAAGTTTAGCAAAATCAAATCAGACTCAGAAGTGTGATTAAAGGAAGCAAATGCTTATTTTGTTTTAACATTAATTTTCTTAATTATATAAAATTTATATAAATATTTTACAAGAATTAATGTTAATTTCTTTATATTGTGCATCTAAATTTGTTCATGCAGGAAACATTAAATGCTGGCCAAACTAAACCAATCTTACTGAAGGAGTTAAACACAAAAAAAATTAAAATAAAATAAAAACTGACTAAAAATAAAGTTAATTGAAAACCTTGAGACTGAATATTCCAGTAAAAAACAAAGAAAATCAACAAAGAAAATCTGCATCTATTAACACTGTGTCATTGTAAAACTGTTCTCATGTTTCAGACACTAATAATCAACTGTTGAACAATGGAAAAGGAAATGGAATGGCATCTGAACAATCTTTCTTACAAAAGTACAAATTGTTTTATTTTGATGATTTTTTTTACAAGGTGAACAGTATGAATTCTTTAACTGAAAAAGACATGATGAAATATTTACACTGTTCAAACTATTGTCCTCAACTTTATTGCCATATTCACAATGTTTTGGCCGTTGTACACTCCACTCTTCTTCAGGTGATATACATTAGAATTTTCAAACCAAACCCTTTATTTAGTCCATGGCGGTAGATTTTTTTAAATTCCATGTGCCATGCCTTTTCTGGATATCTCAGTTTCAGTTAATTCCCTTTAGTAACTCAACTCTCCAAGTTTTTGTTCATCTCTGCTATGTCCAGGTATTGAACTCACAACTCTTTGGATCAAGTCACTTTTTGGATTACTTCAACCAACGCTTTTATCCACTGGTCCATCATTGAGTGAATTTTTTGGACTTATAATCCTAATGCAGTGATTCTCAACTGCCATGCCATTCAATCCTCTTAAATATGCTACAAAATATTGTCATGGTATATATATATATATATATATATATATATATATATATATATATATATATATATATATATATATGTGTGTGTAAAATAGTAATGGTGCATTAATATTTGAATAAATAGTTGAATAGAAACATTGAAATAAAGTTCATATTTGTATGTGTATTTTTTAAAATCTATGGTTTTATTTCATAACATTTAAAATGTGTCATGATATTTCCATTTGCTCCTAGGTGTGACATTGCTTAAAAAGGTTGAGAAACACTGACGTAATGTCTCATTATATATTTTTTTTACCAGAGCTCATATTACAATTTTTTGTTATTGTTGTTTTTCTCTAGCTCTTTCTATTACCTGTTCCCATTTTGTATTCATGTCTTGAATATAGCAATAAAGTTAAGGACAACAATGTAAATAGTGTAAATAGTTAAAATACCTCATCTCAAAAATATAAACAGACAAAATGAAATGTTGGGTTTAATCTGTTGAGGTTGTTTCATACTCTTGAACATTTTGTCATAAGCTTAATGAGCACAAATTTGTTCAAATTGTTCTTGAAACACTGATGAACTTTGTTTATTTTATATAGTTTCCTAATGCAGACTCCCACAACCTGCCCTGATCTAGCATAAATGTTTTGAAGTGATCATTAAATAAAGATAATTTCCTAGACAATGATTTATGCATATACAAGCACAAATGTGAAGCAATAGGTACCATTCATGCTACATCTCAAGCAAATCTACTAATAGTAATAGAAAACAATATTTCTGCTTTCCTTCTCAAGGCCAGTGTACTGATGATGAAGGTATTCATAGTTAGCCTAAGAAAGAAGATCATCTACCAAGTGTTACAAAAAAAAAAAAAAAACCAAGATAAACCTTTCCAAAACAAAAGCTATGATCTGGAATTAGAATAAAAGCAGTGATTGTATATATCCTGAATTCAACACAAAAATTCAAGATGTGGAATAGTAAATACTAAACACTTCAAATTCCTTGGTGTATGGATCAATTATAACAAATTTAGTACAAGAGAGAAGTAAACTGAACACAAAATAGGCTGTGTTAGGGGTAGTTTTGCACAACATTATAAATTGCCACAAAAACTAAAATATTAATTTAAAACCTCAAGTTATGTTCATAAATAGCCTTGTCAGATTGAAACATTTATATGGATGTCATATCTAAACTGTTAGCTGTTTTACAACCACTTTATAAGATCAATAACTATAAATAGCTTTCAGTAAATGAAGCCTGTATGTCTTAGGAAAGACCATACTTTTTTGAATCTTGTGGGTTGACACTACAAAATTACAAAGAAATTTACCAAATAACAAACTACATCACTTGAAACCTTTCAAGAACAACAACAACTAAAATGAGCAGTACATGTAACTCAAAGTGAAAATAATAATATAATCAGATGTTGACATTCCACACTACTTCAAACAAAGGTTCAGAAAAAACCCTCATCAATACTGGAAATAACAATAACAATTACTGAACTTGTGAAACTTATTTTCCCGAAAAAATATTTAAATAGAAAGATTTTATAAATTTCAACTGAAAGTAGCAGTGGCTGTTCAGTCAATGAATGCTGAATGTTTCCTTACAAGGAAACAGTTAATATTACCATTAGCCTCCATCAGATCTTTTGTTGACAAGAATAGGAGAGGATATGATGTTGACAGTTAAATGTTTAGCAATAGTGAGTATCTGACTACTAAATTATATTTGAGGTAAAAGCATGTCTAAAAACGATGACACTGAGCAGGAAAATTACTTTCAACTCACAAAATAGGATGATATAAATTTAATTCTCCTTCTCAGGATTCAGACATCCTCAGACAAAAATTAACACTGTTGGTTGATCATCATGTTTAGAAGTCAAGGAAATTTTGCAAATTATCATGAGATATAATTTGTTTCGTTCGTTAATTCAATGCTTGAAGCATCATTAATGACCTATAAAGTGTGTTCATCAAATATATCACAAGCATTTTATGACCTGTGTGATGCTATTGACTCTTCTGTTGAAAGGTCATTAGGTCGCTTCCTCATTACTTGCCAGCATTCATCATTAAATGAAATCTCACTCTTCAAATCTCCCACTATTTGTCCACATCAGATTTCTTTACCCACTCTTCCTGAGAAACAAATTCAACTAATTTAGTCTTGTTGCTTGAATGAGTACCGATAACATTAAATTGCATTTCATCCGATTCAATTTATCTCTATGAAATTCATCTAAAAATCATTGTGTTTGAAGGGGGCTGAGTGCTTGTCTTTTGTTGGTTTGTTTGTTCTTTTTTTCAGAAGGTATTAAGCTTCCTACAACATTTCTAATGACTACCAAGAGTGGTTCATTTTACTCATTGGTGAAGACTATCTCTTTTTTAGATAGCATAAATACTCAATGAAATATATAAGCAATTTTAAATAAGTGACCTTAAGAGTTCTTTAAAAGAGAGTCAATATCAATCAAAAGTCATTGGAAATAAAAGCTAAAATCAATCAAGTTCTTCAGGTTCACTGATTATATTCTTTCTCTAAGTTATTAAAACCAACACGTGAGATTAATTAGATTTCTGGCAATCTAAAAATTAATTTTGTCCAATTACTCACTGATTATGACTTTTTATTCTAGACATTAAACTTGGAGGCAATTCTTTATAAGTTGTCAGCAGTTTGAGAAGAATGAATAAAAAATTTGTGAAAACATGATTCAGAAGAAACTAAAATTATTTAAATTATTTTGCTATTTATGGAGAAAATCACACATTACGGGAATGAAATAGCAAACAAAGTGGTTTACTCTTCACAATTATGTTGATGTGCTGAACAGAAAGAAAATGTGAAAGTAGTTAATGAATGAAAAACTATTGTTAAATATTACACATCATTCTACTACTGAAGTTTAAAACATGCTTTACAATCAATTTGCAATGTCATAAATTTCAAATATTCAGGTGATATTGTTTAGCTTTATTTACCAAAATGAAGGTCATTGTGTACTAGAAGTGAAAATCATTACCAAAATTAGATTATTTTCACATCTTCCCCATTTATTTATAATATACAACACTACTTACCATTTAACAAACTAAAAACAATAAAACAAGTACTTTACAATTGAAATACATTTTGTAGATAATGAAGAGAAAGCTTTAAATATTTTTTCCATATTAACTAGAACACAAAATTGCTTAATTCTGCCTATTTTTGGTATTCCTTCTCCAATTTTCTAATTTTAAATGATCTTTATAAAGGGACAATGTTACTGATCATCATCATCAATTAAACATAAACGTATATTACCTTTATTTCCCAGTGGTGATAAATATGTTGCAGATTTGAATCAACCCACAACAAAGAAAAAGACAAGAAAGGTTTTTAAATATAAAAATATAAAATATTTTTTATTTTCATGTTTTTATAGCTAAATTTTTTCACAGCATGTACAAGTATTAGAGTTCCTTATTTGTAGATGTTAAAAGGAAAAGAAATGTGATTTCTTTGTGTGTATGTGTGAGAAAAAAGTAGCAAAGTAGAAAATGAGGAGGAAAATGTAAGTGTCACATAGCTTGATGAAGAAGACAGATAAGCATCACATAGCTTGGTGAGGAAGACAGGTAAATGAGTAAGGGAATCTCTTTGAAGCTGATGCATCGTGAACTGATTTTGCATATATCCATCTTACTGGCTTCTCTGGTCTATAAGCTTTGCTTAAATACTTTTCAAAGGGATCATAAAGCATTTTTTTTTAATGTCAGTTAGAACACAACCTGTTAGTTGAAAAATGTTATTTATTTTGAAAGGATTAGCAGAACCTCCAACTTAGAAACTATTTTTGTCATTTGACAATTGACTGTCTTGACGTTTATTTTCACATCTACTGGGGACATAGTAATATCTTGTCTCTGTTAGTCATGCACCACATGCTTATCAAAAACAATCCAAGTACCAAAGATAATGTTCTTTTATACAAGTTCTAGAATATAATTTCCTGATATCTGCCAAAACTCACATGCTTTCCATTTCAGTTCAAAGACAGTGGCTAAGTGTAGAGAAAAGAGGAATGTGAACATTAAAATGATTTTACTTATTAAGCCTTATGTTTGCATGTTGCTTTTCCCTTCATAAAATGCATTTTAAGGAAAAATATAAAGGCTCCCAATATTCACTTGAAGCAGATAGATATGAGTGTTAGTCAAGTCTTGGTGATTTAGAAAATGTTGATTCACAAGCAGGAAATTTGATCTTGAGTCTGAGCTAAATTTTAAAATTTGAGAATCCAATAAAGCAAATATATTTTTTTAAAAGAAATCAATTCTGAAATTATAGCATACATTTAGATAATTTCATTTTAATTAATGTCTCGGTTCACTTTCCAGTTAGAAATTTAGGGAATTCTAATTAGAACAAAGAGCAGCTCAGCAAGTGTATTAGGATTCAAGAGATCAGTAGATAAAAAAATATAGGTATAGAGGATTTTCTATAGGCAGATTTACTACATCTTCCACATTTTGATAATTTCATAGACCCAGTTTTTGCCTGTCTTTTAGCAGGTATTGGAACATTTATTTGGTAATTAATATAAATGAAAATATCCTATTCAATGCTAGCAGTAATGGAGGCCGTATAGAGAGAGACCCAAAACAGGTACAAATTTACAAGTAGTAAAAAAGTAAGTTGACATATTATGTCTGTCACATTCTTGGTGATTAAACAATCAGGACTGCTAATCTGGGCCAACTGCACTACATGTTAAATATTGTGAAATTCTTATTCAAAACATCCCATAGGTAATATGATTTTTGATTGATCCTATTTCAGTTGAACAACAGTAATTTGATTTCTGAATGTGTTGTGATTTTACCAAGTACAAAATAAATATTCATTTATTGCTAGCTGCTCATTCTGCATGGCTGATAAAATCACTTAAATAAAGTACTTGTCAGGCCAAAGAAGAGTATACTTTAATAAGCCATTATGACTAAGTTCTAACTGATAGATTTATAAGAACTTTTTATCTGATTGTAACAAAGAAATGTTATCACTCACATATTTTTTTCAGATAAATGTGTACTAGTAATAAAGAAAAACTACATAACACGTCATGACTCCTGAAAAGTGTATGCAGAGTAAAATCAATAAAACACTTAAAAGATGCAAAATTGTTTTTGGCAGTGATAAAAGTTCAATATTTCTTCCTAAGATTCAATTAGAACACCCTAAAAAGATCCATTTCAAAAGTTAAATTTAAACAAAGAGTGACTGCATCAATGGCAGCCAGTCAAGAAAAAGAACTACTCTAAATTCAAAACCATGCAAAAGCCAACTGGAAATCACTACAATATCTTTCCAACAAGTCATAGCCATTCACAGAAAATAAAGAAATATGAAGCCATGATTAAATACATCCTAAAGAGATAGGACATATTAAATTTTTTTTTTAATCTATAATTCTGAAATTATAGCATTCATTTAGATGATATCAAAGAGAATCAAAAATTATTATAACTAATGAGCAGCTATTGTCAGCCATAGACACTTTTGGTATATAGGTAATTAAGCAAATTAATAAGAGTTCCTCTGCAGAATGACATTCTGTCTGTAATAAAATCACCATCTATTTAATTCTGTTGGAAAGTGAATGTGTAGAAAGTTTTTTGTTAGCCATGTCAAATCACATATGTTTGAATAGGTTTTGATTGAAATTAATTCAACTCATCTAAAGTATGAGCAGTAATAATGTCTGTATTACCAAAACCAATGTTAAAGCAGTTGTTATGTCAGATTTGTAGCCTTTATAGTTTTTTTGTTCTTTTTAATTGGTTTCACCCCAAGCAAGGTAGTAAAGCCACTAAGCCACAAGGGATTACAGAGTGTTGAGGAATTAGGAACAGAAATATTAATGAGTGGGAAGAGAAAAGAGTAATGAAGAGGACAGTAGATAGCAATGACATTACATTTAAATTTTTGTATATTAAAGTTGGCTGGAAAACACTGAGCTGGAATGGAGTTCCACAAGCAAGAAGTGCTAGAAAAGAAACAGCATAGAATTTATGGCTACATCTAGCCAATTCAACTGTAAATTGATGAGATCTCAACAACAGTCTAGTATTGTGCTTAAATTCAAAACATCTAGGTACCATAGTGAAGAGTTCATGCAAATAATTACCATGAAAATATTTATAGAAAAGGTGAGGTAACTTTAGGGTGGCAGGAAAGTGACTGAAGCTGAACCACCAGATCAGGACCAATAATATTGCTGATTCTTCTTTGGATTTTATCAAGAAGCTCAAGGTAAATAGCAGAGATCTTGGATCATATATGGCAGCAATATTCTAAGCATGAATGAATGGTAGACTTACAGATATGTATGATAGATTCTGAAGAGAAAAATTGTCTCACATGATACAGTGAACCAACTTTCTTAGCAGCTGACCTAGCAATGGACTCGATATAGTCTTTCCACTTCATGTCAGCTAAGAAGGTTAACTTGAGAAGGTGCAATGTGTCACTTTCCTGGAGGTTAGCATCAGCCATGCTGATGGAAAGCAGAAATGGGTCTTTCAGATGATTAATGGAGAGAAGTTTAGTTTTAGAGGTGTTAAAATTAACAATATTTTCTTTTTTTTTTCCATATAATTTTCAGCTATAGTATATTAATACAGAACCAGTTCAATTATATGCTTTTTAAATCTTCTTGGTCTCCAATTCTATTTTGTATCAATGTTTTTTTCTGACAAATGGAAAATATCAGAAATTGTCTTTTATTTTAAATTAAACCCCTGCAACACATTCTCATACTCATTCAAATGAAATACTAAAAACCTATTCACCTGACTCGACTGATTTATCTGAAGGGGAAAAAATGGATCAAGTTAATCTTAATTTGACCCAACTGAAATGAAATGTATAAATATGCAGATGGAATTCTAATAAATATTAAAAGTATAAGAAAAGATTGCTACAAAATGTATTTTCATGAATTACATTTACACTTGATTACATAATGTTTTCTTTTGTACATCTCTAGTGATGTGTAATTTTGGTTTCTGCCATTTTCATCTCTTCTTTGTATTTTCCACACTTTGCAAGTTTATTTGCAACCAGCTGATATGTGTGACATGGATTTTTCTTTAAACTAATTCACAAACATTATACATTTAGTGCTAGAAAATGCTTCCAGCTATGAAATATCTTAAAAGTTCTTCCAACTGTATTTAGGAGCATAAATGCATGATTGAATCCAACAGAATATAACTAATGTGAAGATAAAAGATTATATTTCTAATGCCATGTCCTTTCAGTTTGAAGGCAATAATGGCTCTCTACATATTTCTTTTGTTATACATTAATTGCTATGACTTCTGAGAAAAGAAAGAGGAGTTGTCTGTTCCACAGTTTGAAGTTCAGAATAGCCCTATACTGGTTGCCACTCAAGGTATAGAGAGCCCAGTATATCCGGATATTTAACCCATAGGTGCAAAGAGAATTAGATTCATGCCTTTACCAAGGAAATTAGTGCAAAGTGAATGTCTCAGCTCACTGATTCTACTTTCTGCACCAATAGCCATTATGCTACCTGCACATACCACAAACTAAATAAAAAATCATACTTCTTCCTCAAATAAATATAATAATAATTAACCACTAATGAAAGTACTAAAACAAAGATAGATGTGAAAAAGAAGTTAAAAACATATCTGCCACATTAATATTTTGCTATAAAATATTTTTATCTAATTTCATAACATTTTTGGCTCAAATGAACACAGATTATATTTAAAATATCCAATAAATTTTAATATTTAGGAGTAAAAAAAAAAAAATAGATAGCAATCTGTTTCTTTTTTTCTCAACATCAAATTGAGAGAAATCTTTTTCTTCCTGATTATATATATATATATATATATATATATATATATATATATATATATATATATTATAATTAATGGATTTAAAATGTTTTTTCACTACACAGTTCTAACCATGTTTCAAAAATGGCTTCCATTTTTGAAACATGGTTAGAACTGTGTAGCAAAAAAAAATATTTTAAATCAATTAATTTATAATATTAATGCTCTGTAAATTTAAATTGAGCACTATTTTGTAAAAATAAAAATATCTATAAGAACACTGGATTATATATCTTGCTGTTCTTTCTTTTTATTTATATATATATATATATATATATATATATATATATATATATATATATATATAAAATTTTTTTAAAGGAATGGCTTTAAGAATGAAGACAAATTCATCTAAATGGATGCACATATTTAATGATGGACTCATTCATTTCAATCAGACTTTTTATAAGACTGAAGCCTGAACTATTCAGATGAAATGACATTAAAATAATTTTACAGAATCTGAGGCACAATTTTCACAGACAATTGGCATTGTAGTTCAAGAACCAAAAATATCCTCTTCATTGCTGGTAATCTTGAAATATGAATGAAAAGCACAGAAAAAATAATAAAGCACAATATCTTTTCAATGCCTACACAGAATACAAAAACTAATGATCAGAATTATGCTACCTCAAACAATTTTAGAACAATGAAGACATGCAAAAGAAAAACTGTTCCACTGCTAAGTCATTTGATTGTCACTGAATTAAATAAAATTTACTGTAAACAAATACAACTGCTGATTAAAAATCAACAAAATGATAGTAGCAATTTTGGTCAACAAATGATTAATACAGATATTAAAACAATCTTCAAATGTGTTGGGTATCCACAGATATTCTTGCATATATTTGCATAAAAAAATATTTTCTTCTACAAAGATCAGGAAACCACAAAAAGATTTATAAGAAATGTGCTTGGAAAATAATTTATTTAGTTGTTCAATATCATTTTTTAAATGCTTTCATGACAGTCATGGCTCTCCAGTTTTCCTTTCTAATATATGTAAATTTTCATGAATTCTCAAGGAAGACAGTGGAGTTGTATCCTGTTGCTTTTCCATGGTAATTCTTCTCCTAGACTAACTGCCACTCAAGACCCCAGTCTGGTCTGCTACTTGACACATAGCTAAGAAGAAAAGGGATGGATTCATAACTTTTCTAAAGGGCATTAGTACAAAAGTGAATATAACAGACTGTCAAATTTTAATCTTGGCTCACCAATTCTACTTTCCATACCAATGACAGTTATGCTGCACACACACACACACACACACATTTAATATAAATTACCGATTTTATTTTAACTTTGCATTTTTACTTGTTTTTTCTTTTAAACCAAATAAATTCTAGTATTTACATCTTTTAATCTTTAATCTGTAAATACAGAAAATAAATTTGCTGTTCATATATAACATTTCTATGTTTTAGTTGATTTTCACTTTCAAGACAAATGGCATCAGATTTACCATGGCTATAATGATCCTATAAATTGAAATACATTTAGATGACATATGATGAGTAACAATCTATTTTGTTTATACAGGATGACTGTCCAATCTTTAGAAAATGAACACCATATCCCCAATGAAAGAAGACAGCAATCAGAAAAGCTAACAACATCACCAATGAAATAAGAATAAAAATGTTTGGTAAAATCAAGAAGAAACAAAGCAATCAGTAGAGGTGAACACAATGAAATATGAATACAATATTTGGTTAAAAATTTATGAGTGAAAACTACATTCCCAATAAAATAAGAATAAAAGTTTGTTAAACCCTACAAGAAAAAAAGGCAAAGTAAAAGTTGAATCCACAAGAAAATAAAAATTTTCAGAACCCAAAAGAGAACAGGCAATCATAATACCTGATTAAACAACCAATGAAATATGAACAAGGTCTTTGGTTAGAAGAATAGAAGAGGCAAATACAAGAGCTGACCTCACCCGCTATAAATGTTTGTACCAGGTTTACATAGAAAAGAAACCAAACCCAATAAAGTCTCAAGTTTTTAAGGTCTTTTTTTTTCTTTTTAATTTGATAGTTGGAGAACAAAACTCAGAAATCCACAAAACAGTTTAGTTCATCCTTCAGTACAATAACAATATTACAGAAGTTTAATTTCATTATCTTTTATCCTTGCATACAAAGAGCATAAATAATACTTCTGTATAATTTACAGAGAAGCAAACAAGACCCAGTAAATCAGTAGTGAGAAATCAATGTTTATTTCAAACTTCTACTTTCAATATTGATTTCATTCATCAAATATGTATCTCTTTCATATCATCTAAGAAAAAAAAGGGGTCATTTATGACAGGCCAATTAAAACATTTTTATAAAATAGTTTTGTGTGTGTGTGTGTGTTTTTTTTATGTTTAAATCAAAAAGTGGAAGCTAAATATTTTCTCTGCCATTTCCACAAGAGAAATACAGAACATCAACATCTACCTCTAATTTGAATATTACTCTACTATTGATAAGGTACAACATGAATATCTACTTGAAATGCAAGAAAAGACTGATTTACATAGGAAAGATATTTAAGTAATCAATAATCTCTACTGGGAACAAACAGCCTGCATGAAGATAAAAAAAAGAAAGTTCATTGAAAACACAAAATAAAAAAGAGGAGTAAACCCTAGTTGTATTTTCTCACTGGATTCATTCAACTTATACAGCAAGATCATCTTAAGAGAACTAAAAACCCTACCAGGATTTATCATCAAAGAACATTTTTAACATATGTGGATGGAAGGGTCAAAAAAGAAACTGAAAAGAAAAACCTCTTAAACAAGGTAGTAATAGAATGAAAAGAAAACATTAAGTATTAACTGGAAGAACACAGAATGCATGGTCATCAGCAAGAGACAACCCAAATTACATACTGGGTATGTCAAAATCAAGAAGGCATAAAATTTTTTAATTACGTGAATAGTGTAGTAACAAATGACTGAGAAGGATTTGATTTATCTCTTTTCTACAGCTTATGAGCTCTTTGCAGGTTATTTAAAGCCAGATATTTTTACACTGTAAAATTTTTTTGAAGATAATGATTTAGGGATACAAGTGTTACTAATTAAACCATAGCTGGATAAGAAGTGATGGATTCATACCTTCCCCAAGGGTATTTTCACATAAGTGAGTATAATGAACCCAACTAGAATTGGAACTCAGCTTTCTGATTAAGAATTCCAAGACATTATCCATTATATCACCAACACATCCAAGTTTAGAGCACCTGGTATTCCTAAGTTGTGACCTATCTCAGTACTGACCAGGCTCGACAATGCTTAACTTTGGTGATCATATGGGAATTGGTGTTTCAACATAATATGGCCATAAGCAGACTGAAAATGAAATACAAACATTCAAAGAATATCAGAATAGTGAATAATGTCCTTTCTATATTATATTATATGTTTCCCAACAGAGTTCCATTTCCTTGGTCAAAAATAAAAGAAGCTTACATAAAAGAAAATGAAAGAATTGGTACCTGTTGGAAAGGGGAAATGGAACTTTCTACATTTTTTTTCACCATTTCAGTCCAAACAAGGTGATAAAGTCACTAAGACACAATGGGTTACTGAGTGTTAGAGAATATGAGAAAAAAACGTTCTCAAGAAAAGAGAACGCTAAAAGAACAGGAATTAAGAAGACAGAAGATAATGATTGACACTGATCTTCAAAATTTTAAATGCAAAGTAGACTGAGAAGCAAAAAGCTAGAAGAGAATTCCACAACTGAGAAGTCCAATAGAAGAAACAGTTAACATAGAACTTACAGTTACATCAAACTATTTCACAATGTAAAATGATGAGACCTTTCCATCAATCTAGTACTGCACTTAAATTCATAAAGTCTAAGTACCATAGAGAAAAGTTCACCAGAACAATTACCATGAAAGTATTTATAGAAAAGGCACAGGGAAGCTATGTTATGGCAGTGACTGAAGCAAAGATACTGGTCAGGACTTCACTAATTTGAAACTTCTTGCTTCAGTCAGAATGGCTTCTATTGAAGTTAAAACTTTAATATAACACCCATTTAGCTTGATGCCTGCTCCTCCAGTCATAGTTATTTGGTCACACTAATCTCTCTACAGGTATTTCTTTAGTGCTATAGTGTTACAGTAACCGTATAGAAAATAAGGCTAGGGGATGTCAGCTCATCCCCAAGCACCTTTGTTACATCACTTCTCCTTATGAATCTTTTAGTCTTCCCAAATGAGCAAGCTTGTCTCAGTGTCTGAGCTGCCCACTCAGGCCTGATATTTCCAACTCAAGAAGTTCTGCTGCTTTGAGTCCTCTGCAACAACCTCGTTTAGTAACTATCTACATTAAGCAGCCCTTAGGCCTTGTATTAAATGATAAATAATTTTTAAAAATAGGATTAAGATTTAGGAAAATGTCATTAGAAAAAAAATGCTAGAATATTATTTAATATTTAATCTATGGCAGTTAATTCAGGACAGTTTTCTCAAAGATGAAAAAGAGACTTTAAGTGAAAGAGATGCAGTGCTACTGATGAATGCTGAGATTATGGGCAGACAATGTGATCAACAAGGAAGTCTTAAGAAAAATAAGAACAACAAAGAAACTTATACATACAATTAGAAAGAGATAGTTGAATTTTTTATGGCATAATAAGGAAATAGGGCCTAGAGAATTTAACACTCACAGGACATACTGGCAGCAAGAAAAGCAAAGCAAAACAGTGAGTAAGCTTTTGTGAATGGATGGCAAAACAAGGATATAGCAGCATGGTAAAGGGTCAAAAGTTAATAGTAATGGACACTAAGAGATCCCCATCACTTTTATCATATAAACAATAGACCTGAGAAAGAAAGGTCAACAATAAAATGGATTAAAAAAAAAAAAAAAGGAGTGACAGTCCCAAGAATTATTAGAATGATAATGTCTGAGGTAAAAGTTACGGAAGATCACATTTTCTTTCTCTTTTTATTCCAATCAAGCAAAGATGCAGCAACATCAAATCAGACAAAAATTCAGGCTGTTTTTTTTGTCTCAACTGACACAATAAGTAAAATAAATTCAATCAATGGCAAAGAACTCAACAAGAAATAACAAAAAAGATAGCACTTGAACTTTGAATAAAAGCAGGGGCACAAAGTTCATACATACATTCCTCATCTTTGAAATCTAAAACTAATAGTCATCTAAAGGAACTGGGAATAAGTCTTTAAAAAAAAAATCTATGAAAAAAAAAAATAATAGTACATTTGTGAAGAGAAGCAACTTATCTCCGGTAGAAAGTTAAATCCAGTCAAGTAGAAATTGTAACAGGGCAGTCATATTAGCAAATGAAATATTGTTTAGTGACTTTAGGTATTAAGAGACTTAGTAATCCTGAGCAAGGGAGTAGAGATATATGAAAATATATCTATACTAGAGATATGAAATATATGGAAAAAAAGATATGAAAGAGTGGTTAATCACATTGAAACATGATGGAAAAAAAGTTTAGTTTAAAAATATTAATTAGAACCTATAAAATACCTACAAGGAAGGCATCGGGAAGATTTGAACCTCAAATAAACCAAGTAAGATTTAGTAAAATTCAGTATTAACTAAAATTCCCTAACACCACAGTACCAAGGAAGTTGTGATGACAGGATTAATGTTTGCCAAAATACTGCAAAATTCTGACAAAATTGGGAAATGTTATTTTAGTATTCCATCTAGCAGAATTATATTGAAACCTTATCAAAATATCTGGCCATGAGTACTTTAAAAGTACAAGTCACATACAATGCAAAGAGGAACTTTTTTGTTCAGGGATAAAATTAATCAACATCCCTTCTCGAACTGTTATCCTTAGAAGGACAGGCAAACACCACTTTAGGCAGTTTGCACTAGACAGTTTCTGGGACCACACTGCATCCATTTTCATTAAAATTCTAGCAGCAAGGAAGTTGGCAACATATGTATTTTAACTATTAGATATCTTTCAATGCCTCAAAGGAAGAAAAGAATTTACTGAAGTCTAATGGCGTAAGTGGAATTGTTGCAACTTTTACATTTTTTCATCATTAATAAATTTTGATAGCTTTATCAATAGAGTTTGTTCTTTCTGCTAAAAAATTCCCCACTTTTCAGGAAGGTTACCTGAATTAAAAAACTAGGATCAAGACATCACCAGGACCACAAACAAAAACCATGGCTTGTTGGAGTGAATAAGACATGCTTCATAATTCATCCCAGCAGGTAAACAATATAAAAAGGATTCCACTGGACAACACTGGTCCAGTGGAAGAGATGAACGATGAAAATAATCTATGTCCAATTCTCACATCTTTCACTGAACTGTAATCCGTGGTATCATGATTACCAGCTAAAGTTTACATTTGGCATATGGTGACCAAACTAGCAAATTATATCACATTTATGTCACATTTGATGCCATGATAACCAAAAGTAATTAAAAATTACCATTATACAATAATATCACTAAAACATCAGTTTGGACAGGAATTAATTTTAGTCTTACATAATGACAAATACAGTATAAAAAAAAAGAAAAAAATTTTAACCTATTTCTGCAACAGGGTATCTTAAAAAGAAAATCACCATAAAGCATCAACAGGCTATCACCTTACAGTAGACAAAACATACCATACAGTCAACTCATTAATATATCTCTATCTATAAAAGGCAGGATGTGTGTGTGTGTAACGAATCCACGACCACAATTTTCGATGGATTTGCACCAAAATTTACATGCACATGCTCCATGTTAGCAGGAAAGCCAAGACCAACTTTGCATTTCCCAACTTCCATCGATAGTGGAAATAATCAATTTTTTCATGCTTCTACAGCAGTTTTCATGTAGTTTGCGGCCATTTTGTACTGGCCAGAGTGAGAGCCAATAGCTGGCTGCCACAAATAGGCAGGAAGATTCTATTGGCCAGCGTGAGAGCCAACAGCTGACTGACACGATTGTTAACTAGCATGCTAAAAAAAAAAAAAAAAAAATCGATAGCTGCATTCGTCACAAGTGGGAAAAATTTAAATCTGCATGGCACTTTACTCCAATTGGCTCATTCACGTGCTTAAATTCAACGTTGATTCTGATTCCACAGAAGTGGGTTGGGTGTGAAAAAGTATTTGTCGTTAACATTTTTTTCATTCGGTTTTTCCAGTTACGAGTCCTTTTTTAAAGCTGATCGTTTTGCGTTCATTTTGTTTAGTTCTTTTTTCGTAACAGATTTAATGTTTAGTATAGAGCTTAGAAAAAAATCGCAGTGTGAGATAGGCAAAGTAAGGCATGTAGCAACATCAGCATGGCAAAGGCACTCCTTTAAAAAGGCAAGAAAAGGCAAAAATATTTTTAGTCAAGTGATAGCGATTGCTGTATGAGTCGTACAATTTTTGAATCAAGCATGGGCAACGCCAGCCATGCTGCTAGTATTATATATATATATATATATATATATATATATATATATATATATATATATATAAAAAAAAATTTATGATTCCAAAAATCGTACATATAAGATACAAAAATGCACATCTTTTTTTTTTCTCTCACTTGATATATCAAAATTCCTCCAAAAGTAATGCTTCCTATATTATTATATTAACCCACAGCATCAGAAACCGAGGTTGGGGATATAGTAGTAGAGTTTGAAGCACTGCTAATAACCAATAAATTATTTTGCCTTGTTACAGATAGGAAGTGCTAAGTGCTAAATTGGGTCTCTGACACTCACTGATAATTTTTTTATGCTTGAATACCAAGCAGTAGTAATATGTTTCAGTAGTGGTGATAGTGATATATCTAATAAACCATATTTATGAGTGTAGAATGCAGGCTCTTGTCAATCAATGATAAAAACACAACCAATAGTGTGGCGTTTGTGGAAAACTTACTCTATTCACTGGTGCTATTGCACACTCAGTATCTGTTCTAATTCCCATGGATATAAATAAGAGGCATTACTTTTGGAGCAAACCTCATATTGTATGTGTCAGGAAATGACATGAAAAGTTTGAATCTGACCAGGGTCAATTTGTTGGGAAGGTAATTTCCTCATGTTATTGCTCTGGAGAAAGTGATCCCAGCATTGGAAAATGTCTGAAAAACAACACCACAGGTTGACTCAAGCCTTGTGAGTGAAATTGGGTAGATGGAACTGTTATAGACAAGTGTATGGTTGCAAGAAAGAAATACGACAACTGTAGAAATAGATTTACGTGATTTATTTCAATAGGAATGTGTGGTTTTGGGACAGCTACCTTGTGGTATAGTTCATAGGCCGGCTGAAGATCTGGGTTGATCTCTCATAGTAGTTCTCGCTGGTTGGCATGGTGCTACTGCTGCTGGCTGCTGCTGACCGCTCAGCCTGACTGTGACAGGTCTCTTCCATGGCCTCCTGTTGACTGCTTTGTACTTCCCCGTGTGACCCTTTTTATGGCGTTTTTTATGGCTTAACAGGCTTGAAAAACGACACGAGTATAATTTGGAGAGAAGCATTTTTATTGGTCAAAAATAGAAACACTTTAAAATATTATTTTATTTTTCGACTGGAACTCGTGCGTCGGGAATATGCGTAAACGACGATAATGGTCATTTTGTGACGGGGCCTTGTCCCGTTCACATCAGACTCTCGCTCTTGAGTATGTTAGTTTATTTGCCTGTAAATCAGCCGAGATATGTCTTATTTTATTTTATAACAGAACTCTTGGGGACCATTGATGGTTGTGCTAGCACAAAGTCACAAGTCACTGTGACCGAGGCTTTGAGCATGCTAGCATAATCCTATGCGCTCTCTCTCGGAAAATGTAACTAATGTCTAATCAGCATAGTTGCAGCATAAACCACAGGTGGGCTCCATGGGTGTTGAACAAGCACAAATGCACCTGAGCGGGCATCTGCAATGTGGATTAGCTAGCTGCCCTAGTAGACAGGCATCCTCAGATACAAATGACCAGACATTATTATTATTATTGTTATTTATTATATATATATATATATATATATATATATATATATATATATATATATATATATATATATATATAAAATCATATCCAAGATGCACAAACTCAACATACCCATTAGGTCCATTGTGTCTGGAATTAACAGTGCACCCACAATTTAGCTAAAGCCATTACTAAAATCCTAACTCCATTCCTACACACCATCAGTACAACACACGTCAAATATTCAGCCAACTTACCTCAAAGAATACAACACATAAATATGACTAACATGTATAAGTCTAGTTTAGACATCAAATCACTATACACCAATATACCCATCATGAAATGCCTTAATATACTAAATCACCTCAATAAATCCAAGGATAAGCCTCCTCTACCCATCCACAAAATCATATAAAGATATGTAAATTAATCACTAACCACTGTTTCTTTTTTGATAACATATTCTACAAACAAAAATTTGGTTTACCCACAGGGGTCTGTTATCAGTGGTTTTCTCATGTGCCTCTTTCTAAGAATTCTTAGAATCTGTCCCATTTAAACTTATCATGCCTAACAGCTCTACTTACCTAAGATATATTGATGACATCTTATTTTATCCCCAATTTACTAATCTTTTAAACATAGCTAAACTGAATAAGGTTGAACCAACCATCAAATTCACACATGAATTTGAAACAAATAACTCTCTATCTTTCCTCGATATCTTATTAATACATAACAATAATAAATTAGATTTTAAAGTTTACTGAAAACCCACAAAAATTACCTTATCAATTTCTATTCTCCCCACAACCAGTGGATAAAATCTGGAATAATTATAGGATTTTACCTTAGAGCCCTTAGTATATATAACTCTGAATACATTAGTGAAGAAGATTATATTGAGAACGCATTCAAAATTCTACACTACCCATATCATTTCATCTTAAACACAAAAATGAGCACACTAATCCATAAAACCAAAAAACAAATACTTCCAACAAAAATTATACAAAATTCATAATCCTACCCTCCAGCCCTTCAACTAAACTCGCAAGTGATTTAGTCATCTCTGACACAAGGAACGTTACCATCACCTCCAAGACTATCGGAGATATAATCAGGATGAAAAATAAAACAAAAACTAATTCAAATGTCGGTGTTTATCAAATCAAATGTCTACAGTGCAATAAAATGTACATTTGGGAGACATCACACAATCTAAAAAGTCACACCAAGAAATACAAAAGAAACTTGTGATAGGCA